>JANSLP010000259.1:0-47248 GCA_029298735.1 Ophiostoma sp. CBS 140.51
CCCCAGTCGCCCGCGCTGAAGCGCCGCAAGGCATCCAACATCTCCGCCGCCTCCATTTCCGCCGTCTCCCACCCACTGCGCCAGACCTCGTTCCCACCCGAAGACGCCAATACGCCCTTTTCCGCACGATCACCATCAGTCGACTTCAACGATAATGCCAGTTTCGTCAGCGGCGGGCCTAGCTCCGTCGCCGGCGGCACCGCTTCTGTCTCGACCAAAAAGAAACGCGGCCGTAAGCCGAAAGCCGACAAATTGCGCGACCAGACACCTAGCGTCGTTGGAGCGGGTGGCCGGGGCACAACTGCCGCGAGTGCAGTAAGTGGCACAAGCGGTGCTAACGGCGGACCGAAGAGCAGCACAGGCGCGCCCGGTGACGCTCAAGGAGGCGGAGGAGGCGAAGACGACGACAACGATGGTGGCGATGGCGATATGCCCGATTCTGGCGCCGCCACGGCCAAACGTACCGACGAAGAACGCAAAGAAGAGAAGCGGCTGCGTGCAGCGCTCGTCGCGTGCATGGACGCCGACCAGTATGAGCGCATATCGGCGTGGCGTGCGGCCAAGTTGCCGGACGCAGTTATCCGCCGACTGGTCAATGCCACGGTCTCGCAGTCGGTGCCCTCGTCGGTCGTAACGGCTGTGCGGTCGGTCACCAAATACTTCTTGACGGATTTGATTACAAGCGCACAGACGATCCAGGACGAGTGGATCGCGGCTGGGCAAGAACCGCAGACAGAAGACAACAAGCCGTGGCCCGGCATGGTGCTGGCACGCGGCGAGCCTGAAGTCGCCGCACTATACGAGAAACAGTCGTCCCTCGCCATCCCCGAGTGGGAACCCGAGACGGCCGACCATATTCTCCGGGAACCGCCCAAGGGCCCGCTGCGACCGGACCACTTGCGCGAGGCATGGCGGCGGTACAAGGCGTCGGTGCAGAGTAAGACAGCGGGCGCGCTGGATCTGTGGCACACACAGCAAGGGACGGGTGTGGAGCGGTTCCCGGCACGTACGGGCGGCAAGCGCCTGTTCAAGTGAGGGTGTGACTGAGGACAAGTGGTGGATGGGATCTTCCCATCCTATCTACGATATTACGACGATCGACGACAAAAATACAACAAGCACAACAAATACAACTACAGTGACGAAGACATGCTCGGCTTATCTTTACACATCGCACCCCAACACTCGAGAGCCATGGTTGTCTCGGTCGGCTACAGATTCGACGGCAAGCGGCCGTGATAGATCTACCTGGTTAGCGATACGAATGGCCAAAAGGGTGCTCACAGAGGCATACACTCTTATCACGGCAGGCTTAGAGAGGCCATCCGATCTATCTTTATGGACCACAGGCCGCACACATCACGGCCGGTTCGATCTGGATGAGATATTTGAATCTCTGGTTTGGGCAGGGGTGCTCGTTTCAGAAGAGCCGATATCCAGAACACGCTGAAAGCGAAAAAGCCAGAGCCGCATTTGTCAGTAAAAACATGAGGGTTTGTGGAAATATGCCTCTTTTGCTCTCACAGAGGCAGTTGTATGCGGCGCTATTACGATGCTTACGGGTTGCGCTACAACCAACTCCTAACAGCACAAACAGCGCAAACGGCAGATCCAGCAGAGAAGATACTGCACCCGCAGCACAGCACGCAGTAGCTCGGATGCGACCCGCAGCAGCGCTCCGTGGGGGGCCATAATCGTGCAGTTTGACTGGATGGGCAGGATTGGCTGTTATTATCTTCAGGTCTTTTCCATCTCTCCGATTCTCGGCTCATACGCAAGAGGAATTCGTGGAATGTCGCCCTGAAGATTGGAGACTGCCCCAGAGCATACTCCGTACGAAGTGCATCTATTTATTTTCGCGGATTACAAAGATGCTCTATCTCGGTGCTTACATAGCATTGGGGAGATCCGAGCTGTTGAGACAGCTAAAAATACAATACAATACAATACAATTAATATCATCCCCCATTTTGGACAAACTTTTTTGCCTTCATTTTGTGATACCTTGCTCTCGTAGTCGCTATCTCGCCATTGTCCCGGCCTCACGGCCCATTGATTTCCCTTTTCTTCGTCCGTGCTGAATCACTTGACCCCCGTCAGCCATGCCGTGCCCACTGAATGACTTGTTGGTAAATGGTAAGTGGTTCGACGTGCACATCCGCTCCGTTGCGCCATTGTCCCAAACAGTTGGGAGATGGTCGTCTGTCATCCCAAGGCAGTCCGTCCCAGACAACCCCGATCTAAAAACTGGTACTTAAGTCAGAAGACGGCCTCGACACGGCCTCGGGTTGCGCTTCCTATTCAGGCCTCTTGTGGTCTGCATTTTTACCTGCCTTGACTACTTTGACTACTTTGCTCCCCTGTCTGCCAGCTGTCCTGGCCGCATGATACCCACATGAGCTTTGTTGGCAGCGGCCTCGCCTTGCATTCTCGTTATCCTTCTTAGTCCTTTCGTATCTCTGGGCTCGAGCTGTTTTATTTTCTTGTGACTTCCACATTACTCTCTCTTCTTGTACTTTACTTTTTTTGTTCTTTTCTTTTAAATATTTTCTTTCTCACAAATATCTCTGATCTTTTATTCTCACTTCCACATCTCCTCCAACCACCACTCTTACATCACAGCCTTATCGGCGTGACCCCCTCCAACGCCCCCACGAAAGACGTAAACGAAAGACGACACAACAAAACCAACGACCACAATGGCCGAGCCATTCAACACGCCCGTGCCTGGCGCGACGCCTGTGCCAGGTGCAACGCCCATTCACGGCACTCCAGTCCCGGGCGCAACGCCGAGATCAACAACTCCGACGCAAGAGTATTCCGCGTCTTCGTCTCCTCGGCCCATTGTCCTCCACATTGGCGACGAGGTCCGCTACAATCCAGCGACGTACGCCGAGTTCTCTCGCAAATTCGAAATTATCCGCCCCAGCCTTGCCGAGCGCCAGCGGCCTGCTTTCAGCCAAGCCCTGCGTGAGGGTCGCTATGGAGCATTTGCCGCCATCTTCCGACCGTTTTGGGGAAGTGGCGGTGAGATGGGGGCGTGGGACGAGGAGCTGGTGGCGCTGCTGCCCGACAGCTGCAGGGTGTTTGCTAGTGCTGGTGCAGGGTTCGACTGGGCTGATACAAAGGCATTGGGTCAGAGAGGTAGGTGCAGCCGCCGATGCAAGCCGAAAGCCTGTCAAAATAATGACGTTTGTTGACAATCACTAACACCTGAGGGAAGGCATAATTTATTGTAACTCCGGTTTAGCGGCGGCCGAGGCCGTGTCGGACTTTGCCGTGGCCATGATCATCTCGACATTCCGGCACCTAGCCTGGTGCATCGGGGCAGCTACGTTCCCAACTGCAGACCCGGCCGCCACTTTTGCCTCTTGCCACGGCCTGGCTACGGCGCAGTCGCACAACCTCCGCGGCCATGTCCTCGGCCTCATCGGCATGGGTAACATTGGCCAGAACATTGCCGCCAGGATGGGATGTATTGCCTTTGGCATGAAGATCCACTACTACGATGTTGTGCGCAAGCCTGCAGCTCTCGAGAAGGAGCTTAAAGCCACCTACCATGCGTCTCTCAGTGATTTGCTAGCAGTGTCCGACTGTATCGTTCTTTGCACGCCGGCTTCGACGGACGGCAAGCCTCTCATCACCAAAGAGACACTCGCGCAAGTGAAGCCCGGCGCACGGTTTGTCAATGTGGCTCGGGGATCTCTTGTGGATGAAGAAGCGTTGGCCGACTCGTTGGAGAAGGAGGACGGCAGCCTCTCGTCAGCAGCTCTCGATGTCCACGCAACTGAACCCAACATCAACCCCCGACTCTTGAAGCTGGCCACACTGACGGCAACCTCTCAGACGCCCATCCCAGCTCGTGTTATGCTGACCTGCCACAACGCCGGCGGTACAGTGGAGACCCATGTTGGCTTTGAGGAACTCAGCCTGCGCAACATCATGGCTGTTCTGGATGGTGGAAAGGCCGTTACGCCAGTGAACCTGCACCATCTGAAGTAGTACTGTAGGAGGGATGACGGTGGGGAAGGGAAATAGATCTGAAGTGGGCTTGAGGAAGGAGAATGGAACATGGAGAAATGGATACATCGTGTCCAGGTGGAGTCCCAGTTATAGACTTACAGGAACGGGCTGCATCACAAGCGTTTTTCAAGGACCAGTGGCGCAATGGTAACGCGTCGGATTCCAGTAAAATGGTGATTCCCGAAGATTGTCCGTTCAATTCGGGCCTGGTTCAAAGCATCGTCAATTCGTGATATATTTCATTGAATTCATTTTTTGATGATTTCTCTGCTAAGATTTTTTGCACTTTTTTAATTTGTTTTTCTTTCCTGTTTCTAAAAGTCCCAATTGAAGTTTCTTCCTCCACAGTTAACGCAATTTAATGATGAGAACTATTTCTCATGTAGAAAAGGTAAGGAAGTATTTTACGATAGAAAAATAAAAATAAAAATAAAACAAACTAAAACAATTTTTTTCAAAAAATAAAAATCACCATACAAGCTTCAATACAGTGCAAATCATTTCTTTGGACTCTTTAGTTTCTTCATTGTCCTCTTTTTCTATTCGTAGGTAGAATGTGCATTTCCCATCAATTCGAGTCCTTTCTTTCCTCGTATTGTCTCTGGCCTCTTCTTTCCCGTCTTCTGAAACAGACTTAACATCAAAAAGTTCGATGCTTTTTCTGTCGCCGGCTTGCCGTGGGTGCGCCGATTAGCGAGCTGGCAGATCAAACGCCACACACACGGGACGTAACCCACTTACATGCGACTCGCTCACGTTTTCTTGCTCGACACGAGTTTCCAACACTGTTTTGGCACAGCATCTGAATTCCCGCCTCAACCGGGGTTCCCCCAACCGCAGTCCTGCGGCTGTTTCGCAGCTTTTCATCCAAAATTCTGTGTCCCTATTTATGCTTCGTGTTTTGATCTTTCGATCTCCATGACGCTGCCAACGTTATTTCTTTGTCTGCCCTCGCTCTACCTTGAGCCGCCCTCCTGCCAAGGATCGGCTTCGTCCCAACTCTGTTCCAGAATGGACGTATCGAGTGCGGTGCCTTGCCTAAACTTGCTCGAGTCTGATTCGATCGACGAGCGGTTTGACTTGTCAGGAGTAGTTCTTGTCAATGTGGAGTGAAGACGAGAAAAAGGATTACACGATGATGCAGACTTTGCGGGAAAGATCGATGCACTGCCACTCCTTCCTGGGTTGACACTTGACAGGTTGACAGGCGGGTATGGACGGGTATGGAGTTCTTAGAGAACAAAAACTTCTATAAAGGGAAGGGGCCAACCTCCATCACGAATTCTTACCATGACCACAAACTACAACCAAGCAATCTTCCTTATTTTCTCTACATCTCTTTACAGAACACCACCTCAGACGAAATGTACACCTCCACCATCCTCGCCACTCTTCTGGCTGCGGCCACGGCCCACGCCGCCGTCCTTGACCTGCGCGCCGCCGCCGACTTTGGTTCGTGCACGCCGACCATGGACTTCCAGCTCGGCCGCCCGGGACGCAAAGCCAACGAGGGCACGTTTCTGCCGACGGATTCGCTCGTTGCAAAAGGGCAACAGGATGCTCTTAACCCAAACATCATTACCAACGCGATCTGCAATCAGTTGACGAACGTTTGCAATGCAAACCAAGCCGCCAAGGATCTGTGTACGCAGGCCAAGGCCGTGGTGTCCGGACTTGGCACCAAGGACGCGAGCACGGCGACGGCGTTCAACTCGAAGCTGGGCTTCTAGAGGAGGACGGACTACGAGTGTGCCAGGAAGGACGTACGAATACGTTACAAAGGGATGGGTTATCATAGCGATGCATCAATAAACTTTTTTTTGAACACAACGAGATTTGAATTAATGGTTTTGATTTTGGGCGCCATGGAACCAGACGCTGTAAACTCAGACGCCGTAGACATGCGCCACGTAGGCTCGTAAATGGACAAGACATTGCAAAACACAATAGAAAATGACCGACTTGATAAGTAATCGTACAAAAACCGAGGACACGCTTTGAAGAGAGAAGCGTGCTGACGACGGTCCACCACTTTGCAGACACGGTCAGCACACTCCAAGAGGAAACAAAAGAAACACCACATCTGGCCTATCGTACACACCACCCCCACATGCAGCTCCTTCACCAGCCGTTGTCCTACATTTTGACGCGGAAGAGGTAGCGCAGGCGGACCTGGTTGACATCGTATACGATATATTCGTTGTAGTACAGGCCGGCATTGGGTACGTTTGTGTCGGTGGGTGGTGAGCTGACGTCGGGCTGTCGAGAGGGTTAGTATCAAATAAATCAAATAGAGTACACCACACCTCAAACTCACCATTTGAACACCTGCCAGGTCCTTGTGGACGGCACTGGCGTCCTTCCACGCGGGCGGCGCGGTCCGACCCTGGCCGAGCGTCGAGTAAAGGCCCTGAGCCTTTGCGTCGTCGCCGGCCGAGTATGACGCCTGCGTCAGCTTCTGCATGGGGTCGCCCAGCTTGGCCTCGCACAGCAACAGAAGGCCCGTACCGTTCGATATACCGGACGCGCAGTAGCCGGCGGACTTGGACGACATGTCTGCTAAGTAGATACCCTTGCCGAACATGTAACCCGAGACGGGGGCTTCGGGCGGCGCAATGCGCAGACCTTGGCCTAGGATACCACCAAAGTTGGTGACACGCGAACCGTGCCACAGCAGACGGGTGTCGTTATCCTTGGCGGCCGCCGATCCCAGGTTGCACGCATCGAAGCGATCCTTTTCGCCACGACGCTCGATGCGGAAGATGTCCTGAATCTTGTAGTTGACGTGGTGGGTTTGGCCCTTGGAGGAGTTGAGGTAGTTGGCGAGCTCGGCAAACTCCTCACTCTTGTGGTCGAGCGGCGTGACTTCCTCCATACCCAAGTTCTGGTACTGCTTGTCGGCCGGGTGGATGGAGCGATCCTCGGTCGACCGAGCCTTGTCCACCTTCATGAGCAGCTCGGCGTCCTTCATGTCGCTCAGACTCTCAAGCAGCTCAATCTCCTTCTTGAGGCGCGTATTGTCCGAGATAATGGGCGGGCGGTTGCGGCCAAAGGCGTGGGGGATGACGCTGTAGTACAAGTTCGACAGGCTCTCGACGGCATTAGGGTAGTTCATGTGGTACTCGGACATGGCTAGACTGTTGTCATCCATGAGGGCGGCTAGGTTCTTGAGAGCCTGGAAACCGCGCGTAATGGTGGTCTTGCTCAGCTTGCCGAGGGGCAGCTTGTTGGCATCGTAGTTGAGGTCGACCATGGTGTTGGCGAAGAACTGGCGGTTGAAAATGAGCTCCATAAGACTCTGAACAGGCGGCGCCAGTTTGCAATCGGGGATCTTGACCTCTTCGTCGTCCTCCTTCTTGAATTCGGCGCGCGGGTCATCCTCGTTCGAGTCCTCGGCCTCATCGTCCGTGTCGGGCTGGTAGCTGCGCTCGACATAGGCGTACTTGCCGGGACACGGATCACCACTACGCCGCTCCCAATCAAGGCCAGACTTGTCACGGAACTTCTTGTTAAAGCTCTTCTCGGCGTCTTCGAGCGTGCCGCCACCGAGCATCGCCGACTGGCCGCGCTCGCCGACACGGCCCCAGCGCGTCCAAGTGTGGTACTTACCCGCACTGGTCTTCAGAATCTGGATGCGGTAGAACTTGTTGTTGTTGTTGCCCGAGTTGGTCTGGTTGAGCGAGGCGTCCCAGACAGTGCCGTCGTCGGCAATGTAGACATTGACATTGGGCATGGGGCAGCACTCGTCGACGGGGACATGCATTTTGGGGGCAGGTGTTACAGCAGCAGCCGCCTTTGCGCTAGCCTTGGTATCTTTCTTCTGGCGCTTCGCATCCGGTGCAGCCGCTACAGGTAGAGAAGCTGGTGCTGCAGCAGCAGCCGCAGCGGCCGGCGCAGCTCGCTTTCTGCCCTTTGTAGCCGGAGGTGCAGCCACTGCTGGCGCGGGACCCGGGGGCGAGGCTGGTGCAGAAGCAGCAGCTGCAGCCGGAGCCGGAGCAGCAGCTGGTGTAGCCGGCTTGTCCAGGAGGTAGTTCGTCTCGCTCTGCATGGCATTGTCCGACACACAGTCGAGCAACCATTGGGCATTGACGATGGGAATGTCGAGCTTCTTGGCGGCCATAACCTTGGCCGTAGGCCGCTTGTAGTTGGCAGGCGTCACAACGAGCTGAGTAGCATCTGAAGTGACGGAGTCGAGGGGTGTGCCGCCGAGCTCTTCAATGTGATCGCGGAGAACAGACTGAGAGAGCTTGGGGAAGACACCACAAAGCGCAATCTTGCAGCCGACCAGTGGCAGCATAGCTGCTGGCGGTGTTGCTGCCTTTGCAGCAGCTCTTCTGCGAGGAGGCATTGTGTGGGTGTTGTGTGAGTATGAAGGAAGTGTGAGGGTTGAAGAAATAAAAAAGAGAGAAGAAAAGGAGAAAAGGGGAAGTGTAAGCTGAAGCAATTAAGGTTAAGCTCACACGACATCAAAGAATGGGATGAGAGAATTGAAGAGGAGAAGGTGACAGAAACGAGAGAAATTGAGGAAGGAGAGGATGAGAGAAAAAGTGGGAGACGGCGGTTTAAAAGAAAAAAAAACGACTGAAAGAGGAGAGGATGAGGGCGGAGTCGAACAGGAAAGGGGATGGGGATCCGATGAAGCTGTAAAAGAGCAGCTCTTTCCCGACGAAACAACAAAGAGCAAAAGGGCAGGAGCAAAGCTAAACAAGAAAGCTGGAAGCTAACGTCAACAGACGACATAAACAGGTCCAGGCACAGCCTCGGATTGCTGGCCCGTCCACAGAGCTAGGCAGTTGGGTCGTCTTTTCGGGTCGTTTTGGGAGAAGTTGGGGAATTTTAGGGGGTGATTTAAAGTTGGAGCAGGGGGGCAGGGACACACCGTTGGGCTTGGCGGCAGTTTTCTGCCTGTTTCTCCTCAACAGGCTCAGTGGTTGGAAGGAGCGAGCGGCACAATGCCAGGCAGAGCCCAGGCAGCAGGACCCACTGTTGCGCAAGAACGAAAAGATAAGGAAGGTGCTTTCGGCCAATGCTTCAGTTTGAACAAAACGCGAGACTGTCGCTGCTTCACGTGGGCCAATTCTTGTCGAACATTCCCATGCGACGACAGGGGCCATCTGAGATGAAGCGGAACAGGGGGTTGGCTGGGAGTCGTTGAAGCTGCGATTGATGCTTGGCCCGTTGTTTTGTTGGTGATGCTTTGTCTCTCCAAATTATTATGGGACATTGCCGAATTGGGCGAGCTGTGCGAGACGGTCCATCAAAGGAGGATCTGAGTTTTAATTGAAAAAGAGATGACAGAAACAGCAATACAATACGATACATGTATGAACGAGATGAGATAAAAGGAGACAAAATGCAAAGGTAACAAGAACGCCAGAATCAATCAACAACCCACACATTAAATCATAGCCTGACTTCAACACCCTCAGCTGCTTGTCGGCAGAGGTGGAACTGGCGGTGGTGCTGCTCCATTCGCATTCCCATTTCCTTCGCCACCCTCCTCATCGTCATCGTCGTCTGCATCCGCCATATCCTCAATCTCCTCCGAGTGGCCCAGGAACCGCGCAACATTGCGCATCTCGTAGTGCTTCTTGCGCAGGGCCTCAAACTTGAGATGCTTCTCGCGCTCCTCGGCGCTCATGCCGGCCATCGGATCATCGCCGTCGTGCACGCTGCCGCCATGCACACTGCCGTGCTCCGAGTCGTCGACGTGGACTTTCGGGGTGCGCTGGCGCGGCGGCGCAAACTCGCCCTCAGGGACTTCTTCTTCGGGCTCGCCTAGTGATAGGCCGGGGATGCTACCTTCGCGGTCGGCGCGGCTAAAGTAGCCACCGTTCGTCGTGCCATCCAGCGGCTCATCGTCGTCGGACGGGTCTTCGGCAGGGTCGTAGTGCTTGGCGTACGGCGTCTTGGGCTCGTCAATCTTCATGGTGGCCGTGCGCTCCTGTTCTGTCAAGTACAAGTTGACCTCGTCCCACTTCAGGCGCTGCTCGGCGGCAGCGGCCGGGTCGAGTTCGGACTCGCCGCCATGCGCAGACGGTGTACGGCTTGACGGCCGACGGGAGCCCAAGCGGGCAGCCGACGACGAGCGGCGATGGCCGGCGTTGACCTGGGTGTTGAGGATGGTGCGTTCCTTGTCGGTCAGAGGATGGTCGGGGACTTCGGTGGAGGGGACGATGGCCGCAGACGCAGCGCGAGGTGAGGTCGGAGGAGAGTGCTGGTACGAGCGTTTGAGGATGCCTATGCTGTTAGAAAATGCATGTCAAGGAAGATGATATCACGAGAGAACGAGAGACTCACCTTTTGGCCGCTGGACGTTGGGCGGCGGAGGGGTATGCGCAGGCCGCTCGTGCTCGGTGGTAGCTTCGTCGGCCATGGTGTCGGTAGAGATGTTGTGAGTATATTGTAAGATCGTATAAGATCGCTGAGTCTTGTGTTTTATGTTGTTCGTCGTAGGTTGTTGTGTGGTGTGTCTTGTGTGTTGAAGTTAAGAGTTCACATGAGAGGGGAACAGGTGAGGCTGGGGTCTACAGGAATGTGCCTGCTGTTTTATCGTTAGCGGGGTTAAGGGAAGCTTTTGGCTGTGCGATGGCCAGCTCTGATTGGCCAGATCGGCTGCCCTTTCCAGAGGGCATGGGCGATTACATCATAAGCTACAGTAGCCTCTGTTAGTGGCCTTCAGTGCATGAGAAGTGCTAAACACGCCAAGTCACAGCGAAGTAAACAAACCGGAAATGGACATGTTCTTTTTCCTTCAACAACAAACTGATTACAACTCATTATCGCCGACCTCTTTACACGTCCCTCGACCACGACACATATGGCTTTGACTCCTCGACTCTCGTCTCCGCCACATCTCTCTCCACCCTCGAACAATCACACTCGTACGTCTTGAAGTACTTGACGCGCACGCGCTTCGCAAACATCTCGTCGATCTCCTCCAGCGATCGTCCCTTCATCTCGGGCAACAGGAAATAAAAGAACAAGAATGCCAACGCGTTCGACCCGGCCCACAGCCAGCAGTACTTGACGCCCCAATTGAGCGACGCCGGGTTGATGAAATAGGGCGAGCAGAAGGCTGTGAGCCAGGCGAAAATGTAGTCAATGGCCGTGGCGACCGAAAGCGTGACAACCCTCAATCGCGAACTGACGACTTCGGCTGAGATGGGCCAGGTGACGGCACCGGCAAACGAGCCATACAATACATTGTACACGACGGAGAAGGCGACAAAACTCTTGGCGGCAGGCTGGTTCCCTGGCGAAGGTGCGACAGTGCCGCCGACAGCGGCGGCAATCATGGTGAGGACAGCCGCGCCCGTAGCGAAGAGGATCATTGTGCGGCGACCGAGCCAAAGATGCGAACACAAAACGGCGGCTATGGCTCCGATGATTGCTGCCGATAGGTTGTACATGGACATGGCAAAAGGGTCGTGGATGCCGGCCTGCTTGTAGTAGTAGGTGCCGTACGAGATGAAGACCCAGACACCCGAGGCAGCCCGTGAAGTGACGGTACCAATACAAAGAAGAGTGCGACGACGGTCAGTACCGCGGAACATGTCGGCAAGCGACGCCATCAAAGACGTGGAAGATGCAAGCGCCTTCTCCTCCTGGATACCGTGCTCCATCTCGGCCAGCTCCTCGTGGAATTGGGTTGGTGTGAGGGAGTTGTCACGCAGCGTGGCAAGTGCCCGCTCGGCCTCTTCCGTGCGTCCTTGCACCAACAGCCAGCGTGGTGACTCGGGGATAAAGATGGTGCCGACGGCTAGGCACAATGGAAAGACGAAAAGACAGGCCAGAGCGATCTGATAGCAGAGGCGGCCGGGCACATCCTTGGTGAGGTAGGGCACAATGGTTCCCAGAAGACCGCCGACGGTCGTAGTCACACCGAAAACACCAGAACAGATGCTGCGCAAGTGTGCGGGTACGCTCTCGGCGATGTAGGCGTTGGCAAAGGTGATGAAGAACGCATTTGAGGCGCCGACGAGGGCACGGCCGACAGAGATGCCAGCGACACTCTTTGAGGCAAGTTGGGCAGCACAACCGGCAAAGCCCAGGAGAGCGCCGGCCCAAATGCCCGCACGGCGGCCAAAGACACGTGAAAAGGGACCAGTAAACAAGACACCGACAATGGTGCCAACGTTGAGAAGCGAGGTTATGAGCTGCTGCGTTTTGGTGCTGATTTCGTACCCTGTTTTTGGTGGCGGGAGTGGATAGCCAAAGATCTCGAGGAAGCCGTGCATGGCCTGGAAGGAGGCAATCACAGAAGCATCGAAGCCATATTGCGTATTGGCCAGGGCCATGAGCGCCGTGATAAACAGGACTCTCCGGTTGGCCCCGAGAGGCGTTTGACGTCCGTTGGAAGACATCTTCAAGGGTGTTGCAGCGAGTTTGTTTGTTTGAAGCCGCCAACGAGCTGACTGACTCGACGGTAATCTGGCATTTCTTTTGATTTATACAGCGCTGACAGGGTCTGGACTTGTCTTTGGCTTAACTTTGTTTGATTACACGAGCCGTCCCCAACACATGGGCTGTACATGAACATAAACTTCCTCTCGTCCTCCCGTCTTTGGCCAAGAAAGTGCCGATATTAACCACGAGAGTACCCGGTGTGAATGCGAATATATTGAGGAGAATTCTCAAATAAACCACAACTCTGATTGACATTTTGTCTAATTCAGCCAAGTCTACACACGCGATTAAATTTCTTCTTCCACCACTCACATCAGCATTGGCTGCTCGTCGCCCCAGGCCGACCATACGTCGTCGAGACCAAAGCCGAGCATTCCACCCTCCATATCTAGGCCTAAGTCCATATTGATGTCATTAAACAGGCCTGTGGACGGTGGCTCCGAGGGTGCTGGTAATGGAACGGCTGTTTGCTTCTCCCGCTCGGCCCCGACTGTGTCTGAAATGAGAAGCGTGTCGCCCAGCAAACTCCTTCGATCAATGTTGACAGTATTGGCCATATTACTAGTAGTACTACCACGACCTGACACCCCCGCCTGATCTCTCATTCTGCCTCGAATGGCCTCGGCCTTGGCCTTGAGCGCAGCCAAGACGGCAAATTTGGAGCCAAAACCTGTAGAAGAAGCATCGTCTCCTCTTGATGGCTGTGCTTTCTTCAGTTCCTGCGAGAAGAGGGTGTCCACGGCCGACCAGGCCTCATCCACATTTGGGCCGCTCGGCCGTAGACACAAGTGCCACAACACGTACATGGCCACATGGTACTGCGGAAAGGCTTGGCGGGCCCAGGCATATTTCATGAGGAGACCGTCTTCTCGGAAGAGGCGGGGCCGCAAAATGGCGAGTGCCTCCACCATGTTGGCATCCGTGACGAGCTCGACCGCGCCCCGTCGGCCGACGAGAAGCGCCCACTGCAGGCGAGAAACAAAGTCGAGTTTTCTCAACAGAAAACGGGAGCATAGAATGGTCATTCTCTGCTGCGGTAGTAATGGATTGCAGTGGGATAGACGTTGCTCAATGTCGGCGCGGAGGGTGTCCATAATTTGCGCTCGTGTCTCCTCCGAGGGCGACAACGAAGAAAGTTCATTGACACTAGCTGCTGCCAAAACAGCTAACCTCTGTGCTGTCTGGCAAAGTCCAATATGAATCAGAGAGAACGTCATGCTCGTCCAGCCTTCTTTTTCGGGAGGAAGAGCCTTCATGCCCGGCACCAGATCAGTATCATTCACATTAAGCGGCAACCGAACATCTGATTCCACAAGTAGGTTACTACTACCGCCGAGTGTCGCCGTATTTTCCAGCCCATAGTCCTCACTTGCTCGCCCATCTCTCGACAGGAGATGCCACCACAGCCGACGACGGATCTCAGCCTGGAAGGGAGTGAGGGTGCTGCTCTTGAGTCGTTGGCCGTCACGGTGCAAGCCCAACGACTGGGCCACCCGTACGGCCAGCCCGTTAAGCACCCACAGGCCTTTACCGCGGTTACAGAAACGGAGAGCGGCAAGGTAGATGGCAAGGGCATGCAGGCCGACGAGGGTGGGTCGGTCCAAGAAGTCGCCGTGGGCCAGAGATTGTTCAAGGCCGACTTTGAAGAGGGCGAGTTGGTCCCGTTTGCCGTGGCGACCTCCAATATAGTGTTCGTCTGCCTCTAACAAGAGATGTGCCTCCTTCTCATCCAAAGACACGAGGGCAGAAAAGTAAATGGCAAAGCAGAAGGCTAGGTTCTCATACGAGGCCGCACTCGGATCGTGGATCACAGAAAACACACGTACTTCGTCAGTGGGAACGTGAAGTAGTTTGAGCCCCGAGCAGCCGTCGACGTTGTCGAGATAAGCGTGCCAGAGGCGGACGGCCAATGTTTTGGGTGGATGTAGACTCGATGGTTGTTGGTTGAGAATGGGTGCCGACAGTATACCAAGAGCATTAAATGGCGAGGGTGTTGCGGCGGCATGCGATGAGTCTGTCGTTCTGGGTGTCTGTGATGCTGATTCAGAGAGGCTGTGGCCAATCTGGCCGTCCTCGTCGCCTTCAATGACACGGGACAATAGCACTTCGTTGAAGTATTGACTCGAAGAGCCTCTCTCCACGAGGACGTCGTCGACAGGAGCGTGTTTTGGTAGGTGATTTTGGTTTGTGGTGAAGGCAGTGCTTGTCTCAGGGGCAACTGCATGTGACTTGGATTTTCCCGGCTGGGCCTTTGCAACTTTCTGGGCCTTTTCTGTCTTTGGCACCTCTTTCAACTGCTTCTCTAGCACAGCAATCCGCGATGCCATGGCCGCCATCATGGTCTTTTTGGACCGTCGAATACGAGGCCCGGCCGGCGGGTACTCACAAAGACGGCCTGCCCGAGTGCAGCATTGGCATGGGCGGTTCTTGTCGCATCGTATCTTCTTGGCTTTGCAGGCGAGACAGGAACGCGGACTGCCGCCTTGTTTGGCAGTAGAAGCAGTGGGCGCTGGGCCAGAACCATCCAGAGTCTCTTGGTCTGTATCTCCGGCGTCCACATCGGAAGCGGGTGTAATCGAAAGGGGGGACTGAGTTTGTGAGTGGTCCATCTTGGTATGTGTGTATGCGTGACAGTCTTCACCCCGAGGAAAGGTATTGTCCCCGAAATGTGCTGTACACAGACAAAAGTTGTCTCTGAGGGGGAGGGTGGCCGGTCTTTATTCCAAGACGAAGTGCCGACAGTCAGAACGCGGCATTAAAATGGGTGGTTTTACGACCGAGTCTACTAGCGCCGCCTGAAGATTCTGTGAAGAAAACCTGCCTCGGTGTTAATAATTAGGCTTTTAGGCCCGCTGCCTGATCCGGTGTTAGTGGACGGGCCTTGCCGGCAGTTAAAGACAACGTCAACATTGTTGCAACGGCAGTAACTTCGCCGGCAGTCAAAATTATATAATTTTGATTGAAGAATTCGAAAAAATTGCAACAAATAGATCAAACATCAAAGATACAACATTCAAGATCCAGAAGGAAAACAGCAAACAGCATCTGCAGCCATCCTTCATCAATCTACCAGCTCCACTAACACGACTTACACCAAAATCTGAGCAACAACAAGATCCGACCATGTCCTCCGTCGATGAACCGCGGGCCTCTTTGTCGGCCACTCCCCAGATCGACGAAGAGAAGGTCGAGGCTCCTCCACCTGCCATGATGCGTCCATCTGCCCCCGATGGTGGTCTTGCAGCTTGGATGGTCGTTCTGGGTACATGGTGTACTTCGTTTTGCAGTTTCGGCTGGCTCAACAGCATCGGCGTGTTCCAGGAGTACTACGAGGCAGAGCTGTTGACGTCTTACTCGGCGAGTACCATTTCTTGGATTCCATCTCTTCAGATTTTCTTTATGATGGGGTTGGTAAGTATCCACATGTTATTCAGACGAGACAAACAGAAAGAGGGAAACAGCCACGTTAGTCTACTGACATCTCGTACCTTCTTTAGGGCCCTCTCGTTGGATACATTTACGACCGCTCTGGAACACGTTATCTCTTACCCATTGGCACTTTTCTTCACGTCTTTGGTATCATGATGACCAGTCTGAGTAAGGAGTATTACCAGATTCTGCTAGCTCAGGGCGTGTGCTCAGCCATCGGTGTGGCTGCCATCTTCCAACCGGCAGTGACATCGCTGGCGGGTTGGTTTGACAAGAGCCGGGGCATTGCCTTTGGCATTGCTTTTACAGGCTCGAGCCTGGGCGGTGTCATCTTCCCCATCATGGTGACCCATCTGATTGCATCGGTTGGTTTCGGCTGGTCGATGCGCATCTCGGCGTTTGTCATTCTGTTTTTCCTAGCGATTGCCAACTTGACGGTCAGACAGTACAAGGCGCCGCAGGCACCACCAAAGGCTGCTGGTTCTTCCCCTTCTACTTCGCCTGACGCCAAGAAGAGCAGCCCCTTTACAGAACTCAACTTTGTCTTGTTGATGGCTGGCTTCTTCTTGTTCAGCTATGGCTTCTTTGTGGTCATCAACTACCTTCCCGTGCAGGCATTGGCAGCCAGCATGAATGCCAACCTGGCGGCTTACATGCTGCCCATTCTCAACGCCGCCTCGCTCTTTGGTCGTCTATTTGCCGGCTGGAGCGGCGACAAAATTGGACGTTACAATGTGTTCATTGTTGTCTGCTTCTTGACCGGTATCTGGGTTCTTGCACTGTGGCTGCCGGCTCATGGTGACGGCGCGATTATTGCTTTTGCTGTCCTTTTCGGCTTTTTCTCCGGCGCCTTTGTCTCGTTGATTGTCCCCCTGGTGATGGCCATTTCGCCCATGGCCGAGCTCGGTCTACGCAGTGGTATCATCACGCTGACTATGGCTATCAGTGGACTGACCACCAACCCCATCAATGGTGCTATCCTCGACAGTCATGGCGGCTGGTCGGGCCTCAAAATCTTTTCCGGTGTCTTTTGTCTGGCTGGCACATTCTTTGTGCTTCTGATCCGCGTCAGACAGGTTGGTTGGAGCCTTTTTAAGAAGTACTAGAGGCAACGGCAACGTGGCGAGCAGGGGATGTGAGTGTATGGAGTGATATGGCGAGGAGATGAAGAAGGAGTCGTGAAGGATTGTGGAATTGAAGGATGGCATTAAGAATCAACCACACTCATTTAAATTTAGATTTCTTAGACTTTATTTTCAACTTATTTATTTTATTTTAATTTCAAATTTCAATTCGAGCAATAGTATTTACTTACACAACGTTACTTCACCTACAGCCCCCATTGTTCCAGCCAAGTGGTCATGGCCGCACCATTAATAGGTCCCAGACCGGCCATGGTTTCACTGTTGCTTGTGCCCCGGCCTGTCTCGTAGGCCACACGCGCACTCGCCGGAAGAGCTGCCTCGGTAGCCAGCCCTCGGTAGAAATCAAAGATCTTGAGTGAGGGCAGGGCCTCAAGGTCGGGCTCGCTGACGTTTTGGAGCGATGTGAGCCACTCCTCAAAGGGCACAACTTCTACATCGCCCCAGTGCTTCTGGACAACACCCACCAGATCCTCCCACTGACCAATGGTTGGGTTCACCAGGTTGTAGACGCCGGAGCTGCTCTCCGCGTAGTCGTGGTGCACAATGTCGCGGACAATACCGGCCAAGGCGTCGACGGGGATCCATTCAATGGTGTTCATGGCGTTGGGTAGCTTCTTCAAAGCTTTGGACGTCTTGACCAGGCTGGGAAGCCACTCCGTCGGGTTCCACTGGCCACCGTCGGCTGCGAGAGGGCCGGCAACCTGACCAACACGCAAAACAGTAGCGCGAAGGCCAGCACGAGCGACGGCCTGCTCCAGAATTTTCTCGGAGACATGCTTAGACTCGCCATAACCCATGGCCAAAGCTAGACGGAAGTCGTCGAGATGGGCCTCGGGGACGGCAGTGCCAGCAAGGCGGACAGCGGGCCAGTTGCCGACGGACGACAGAGAGGAAACGTAAAAGACGTGTGGCTGGCGTTCAGAGGCCAAGGCAAAGTCGACGACGTGACGCACGCCACGGATATGGGTGTCTTCAAAGGAGGCGAGGCTGTGGTTGAAGTCGACCTTCCAAGCGTTGTGGATCAGAACGTCGACACTGTCACGCAGAGTACGGAATGTCTGCTTGTCCAGACCAAACTGGGGTTCGTTGAGGTTGGTCGTTAAAAACTCAGTGCGCTTGCTGTCGGAGAGATCGTACGCCTTGCCACGAGCGGCAAAGCCCTTTTGTTGTCTTCCCTGAGCATCATCGCTGCGGTTGAGGCAGTAGACCTTGCGGACGGATGGGTCATTAAGAAGTGCCTCCAAAATGTGCGTTCCAAGAGAGCCAGTCGAGCCAGTGATGGCGACAGTGAGTGATGCTGCCCGGCGAGCGTTGACATTGGGCAGGTCGGCAGTGTACTTATCGACGAGGGCCTTCATGGATTGTGTGCGTGTGTCATCATCGGATGCCATCTCGGCGGATGAAGAATTGTTCGAGACCGCTGCAAACAGGTACTTTGCCAATTGGTTGATGGTCGGGTGGGCATAAACACTCCGCGTGGATACGGGATCAGCAGTGCCCTCTTTGCGGTGTGGTGCTAGACTACGTCTCAGCATCTTCATCAGCTCCAGAGTCTGCAGAGAGTCGAGACCGAGTGCGAAGAAGTCATCGTCGTCTGAAAATGCGGCCGCTGTCGAGGAAAACAGACCCGTGACGCTGGAGCGCACAAATGCCGTCACATTCTCGAGAGAATCGACCGACACCGTGGCACCAGCCTCTTCGTCTTCTCGGTAGAGAGCATCCGCCTCATCCTCGAACAGCTTGTTTGTCCGTCCACGGATCACAGTGCCCTTTCCAGCACGAATGAAGGCCTTGTCGGGAGATGCAATCAGCACCTTGGACCGGAAGATGCGGCCATGGGCGGGGCCAACACTGTTGGCCTTTTCAATGGTCGGCCACAACTCGTCGATAAAGCTTTGCTCAGTATGGCCGGTTGCCGACAGAGGCTCCATAGGCTCAATGATCAGTGCTGCCTGGAAGCGTCCTGTGCCTGTAATCAAACCACCGCGTACCAAAGGATGGCCTGTCACGACACCCTCCATGTCGACGGGGTTGAACTTCTCACCATTGGACAAGACCAGCACATCGTCACGGCGGCCGACGAACCGCCACAGCTTGTCATTGTGTGGACTCTGCACGAACAAATCGCGGGTATGCCAGACATCGATTTCTGGGTAAGCTTGTCGCAAGTGGCGGATCCAGTCTTGCGAGCCGTCACCCTTGCGAACCACCATCTCGAACGTGCCGTCACCCATGGGCTCCATGTCATTCTCATAGGTTGGGTGCCACTCAAAGTAGCTCCAGTTCTCGGGCAAGGGAATGAGAGACATGTGAGGGCCTGTTTCGGTGGAGCCGTACATTTGGCACACTTTCGTGACGTGGCAGATGCGGTCACCGACTGCCGGAGCGAGGGGACCACCAGTGTACATAATCCAGTCGAGCGAGGCAATCTGCTCAAAACCACCGGGTTGGTCGGCGAGCTGCTCAATGACAGCCGGCGGGCACCAGGCGGCTCTCACTTTGAGAAGCTGCATTGCTCTTGATAACAGAGCACCGCTTGGGGGTTTCTCAGGTGGACCTGTGCAGACAATGCATGTATAAAAGATGGGCATGATGGTCATGGCAAAGAGACCCGCCAGGTGGAAGGGCGGGAATGGGTTGAAGAAACGGTCGCCCTCCAAGTCCAGTAGTTGGTAGCACTGGTTGATGCGGCCCGGGATCGTTTCGGCCTTGCGGTGGCTGTCATAGACCGAGTAGACGCCGTTGGTGATCGTCGTCGGCTTTGGGTTGCCTGTCGAGCCGGACGAGTGGGCAATGATGATGGGATCGGTGCGGGCGTCCACCCACTTCTTGGTGTAGGGGAAGTGCTTGGCCGTGCTTGATGTGGCTAACAAGTCGTCGAGTGGAGGCACTTCAAACGCCTTCAAGTCTGGTATTGCCTCCTTGATCTGAGCAACTATTGCTGCCATCTCCGGCGTGTAGTACACAATCCGGCAGTTGGCCTCGGTGAAGACAGCCAGGTGCTGTTGCTGTGAGTTGCGCACTGACGGAATCATCAACTGGTGGCCCGTTTTGATGGCCGCATAGAGGTAGACGGCATAGCGCACGTCTGACACGCCGAGGTAGGCAATGACACCAAAGTCGTTGCTGTTGCCGACTTGCTCGGAGATGGACCATGCTGTCGTGTTGACTGCGCCAGCCAACTCCTTGAACGTAATGTCGCGGAATCCCCGCTCAATATCGAACGGGGACTTGGTGACCGAGGCATAAATACGGTCGGGCGTGTCTTCGGCAAGCTCGTCGACAACCTGCACGACCAGTCGCTCGCCGACAGGACCGCAGCGGATGCCAAGTTTTGAGCTGTCTTTGAGCGGGTCTGGTGCAGACTTTGTAGAGTCTTGTGTTTCATGATGTGTCACTTCGACAGCCGTCGCCGAGGCTTCTTTGGTGATGCCATTGGTGCCGTTGACGCCGTTGACGCCGTTGACACCGTTTGTGTGGCCATCGGCCGTCGTACCGTTGACAACGTCCGTCATGATGATTGTGGGATTGTGAGAAGCTTGACGAATGAGACACCTCCCAGTTTGTCACTGTAGATGATGATAATTCTCAGTTATTTTGTGGCCGTGTCTAAAATAGAAGCACAAAGTAATTGAGGTGCCGTCTCGACCCCACGATTGCAGATTGTTCGGATCTCCAACTTCCACGCGGCGGTGATCCTGTTTCCTAGATATGCGTTCCATCCGGGTGCATCCAACCTGCTTCTTACTTCTTTCAAAAAAATCTTGTTTCTTGCACATCCTCTGTTGACAAGAGGAGCGTTTTTTTAACGGAGATGATTCGGTCTTGAACGACACCGCATCGTCCGCCAACCGCCTATCCTAATCCGAGCAGTTCATAATGCACTGCAGGATGAAGACGAGCCATCTAAATAAACGATAGGGGAAATGATTAAAATGGCGATGGAAAGCAACCTGGGGCGGACTGGCCCTGGCCGGTTTGGTGACAGTTGCAAGCCCTTGCGAATGGGGGCGAACAGGACTAGCGAGGCTAGCATGAATCACGATTGCGGAGACAACCAACAAAACGCGGAGATCGGGGGCTTCGGGGTGGACAGCGCGGGGTCACCGCCAGGAAGAATGAGACAGGGGCGACAAAGACATCTCTGGTAACCAAATTCATGCCAAATGACTCGTGGTCGTTTTTGGAGGCAGAAGCAGGAATATCATGAATGATCATGAAGTAAGTTGACAGTGACAAGAGTCATGGAGATGTGTCGGCAAGTTTATTTTGGATTCTGGTATGTCGGATGCCCGGCACCCTTTATGAATCTAAAACAGTGTCGTATCTGTGTAAAGAATATCATAAATGTCTTTTTTACCACTCCAGAGAGTCTATTCAGGATATTCATCAAACGAAGAGCTGTCCATGTGACACTGGTATGTTATTTCAGTATCCAGAGCATCGCGATCTGGGGTTGTCGCAGGCGCATCAGTGTCCGCCATATAGAATCAGAATGAACATAACTACAATTATAGTCAGATAGAAAATATATCAAAACCGTTTCTGGTTTCCTTTTATTTTCGGGTCTTCCAGATTTCCTGTTCTCGTCGTTGACTTCACTTTCTTGTTCGTTTTCCATTCTCCTCGATATTTTCTCTCACTGTTCGAAGCAGCCCCCAACGTTGCCGGCCATCCGTGATGTGGCCCCAGACGTCGAACATGTTGCCTGCCTGACAATCCCTTTTGGCCATCGTTATTCGAATTCGACACTTTCTTCGCCTTTATTGATAAGTATGAGCTCACAATCGGCCGTGTGACGACGCGCTCTCGTCATGTTTCCAGATGTGTTTCGTTTCCATATGTGTTTCTCTTTTTTGCCCATACTCATCATATAGACTCCCTCTAACGCTGTTGAATCAGCACACTCCACACGTGATTGCCAATATGGGTCTTTCAATATTTCTCATTCACTTTGTCTCTTATTCGTATCGATTTGTGTCGCCTCTGCGCAGTGCGTCACCGCAACGACTGCCAGATGCGGCGTAGCGGATAATCATGAGTCACGATTGTGGAGGGACAAGGGCGGGGATTGGTTTTGTCTGTGCTGAGAGGCGTCTCCAAGATGCAGGCTTTGGCTGGCTTTCTTGGCCGTCTTCTTTCTTTCTTCATCTTCCCTTGAAAACTTAGAACTATCATCTCCCAGCACACCCTCTACGCCCTGCCATGTGTTCTCATCTCCGTAAAGGATGCCCTAGGACGCCGTGGAAGGGAAGGCATGGCCGCCCTAGAATGAAGCATGAATTGTGGTTTGCATCGCCAAGGGATACATTCATGATATCACGATAATAAGTAGATAGCACAGACGATGAGCACGACACGAGGCAGATGACTATCTACGCATGAGATGCTTCCTTTTTTGATTGATTCCAATCGTGGTGGTTTTGCGGGAACTAGACCCAAACCTGTGTCTGGGCAATCAAACCTATCGTGATACATGTGTAAAAAGAAAGGAGAGATAGTGAAGAAAATTGACAGGAGAGACAAGAGTGAGTTTGAGAAGTGACAGTCCACTAACGACGCCCACCAACCCACGCGAACCCCAAGCACAACCCGGCTATTGCCTCCCGGCAGAGGACAAGAGACGTACCAAGAACACCAAAGTCTAAAGCGAACAGGGCTGGGCCACACATTCTACACCCAAATCGTGAATCATAAGGTGGGCTGCGGAGAAAAGTGCAAGAATAGGGGGCACTAGCTGACAAGAGCCAGGACAGTCTTGGTTCAGGGCTTGTTTGGGTGGCACCATCAAGGAGCGTGTCTGGGGTAATCTGGGGATCGTCGAGAGGCGGAGGCGGGACCTGGGGTCAATGGGACCATAGAAGGAAAGACAGAAAGAAGAAAGAGAGAGAAAGAGACAAGAATGCAAATAGAGAGTGAGAGATTTGTGACCAACGCCGGAGGATTCCCGAACGTGTCAACAAGTCTTGGGTGCATGAAATGATAATAACGGCTGCCATCCACGTTCACTTTCTCCGTCTGCCGATCGTATAAGAAGAGAAGAGAATCTCAATCCATGTTTTGATTTACTTTTGTCTGTCTCTCATCATCGACTCGACTTTCACTCTTTTTTTTCTTTGTTTCTATTTCTCATATATCAACAACACTCACTCTTTTCAAGATGGCCGACACGGGACAACGCATCTCGTATGAAAAGACGGAGACGGAGCGTATCGAACAAACCGAGACGAATCGCGCACCCACGCTCGCCGAGACCAGCGCCGATGTCGACGCCGATGATGAGGGCGACGTCCGTCCTCCAGGCTACTGGACATCGTTCCGATTCCTCGGCTCGGTGGTTGCCATTGTCCTGCTGGCCAACAATCTGTTCATCGGCTACTCCATGCCCGCCAGCATCCTGTCTGTCATTGGCAAGGACCTGAATGCCGGCACATCCATCTCGCTAGCTTCCTTGACGCTCACTCTCATCAAGGGTGTCTGTCTGTTGCTTGTTGGTAGCATCTCAGATGTCATTGGTCGTCGTTACTTCTTGCTCGGTGGCCAGCTCGTCAACTTTGTCGGTGCCATTGTCGCTGCCCGCGCCACGAACGTCAACATGCTCATCGGCGCTTCTGCTCTCGTCGGTCTCGGCCAGGCTACACAGCTGCTGTACCCCATGCTCATCCAAGAGATTGTGCCCAACAAATACCGTGGTATCAGCCAAGGTTTGCTGTCGCTTGCCATCTTCCCGACCATTGCCCTGGGCCCGGCTTTTGCCCGCTTCATGGTGGCCAACCCCAAGTTTGGCTGGCGAGCGCTGTACTGGCTGGACGCTATTACCGTCGGCATCTCGTTCATCCTCTTTGCCCTCTGCTACTTCCCGCCTGGCTTTAAGGAGCTGCAGGGCGGCCGCACCACTCGCAAGTCGATCCTCAAGCATATTGACTACGGAGGATTTATCCTATACGCAGGCGGTCTAGTCCTGTTGCTTCTGGCTCTGTCTTGGGGTGGCAGCAAGCACCCGTGGAAGAGTGCCACGATCATCTCTATGCTCGTCATCGGTGTCCTCACTCTGGTTGCATTCGCCCTCTATGAGATCTACATGCCGCTCCACACCCCGCTCCTGCCCATGAAGCTCTTCAAGATCAAGAACTTTGTCGTGGCTGTCGTCGTCGGTTCTTGTGGTCAAATGTCCTGGTATGCCCTCAACTTGCTGTGGCCTTACCACATACAGAACTTGTACACCACCGACAACTCCAAGGTCGGCTGGATGTCGTGTATCACGGGAATTGCCCTGGCTACGGGCGAGCTTATCATGGGCTTCTTTTGCAGAAAGGGCGGCCGCATCCGGCTGCAGATGATTGCCTCGGTCGCCCTCTACACGACGTTCAGCGGCATCATGGCCATTGCCAATCAGCACCGCGAGAGCCTGGCCGTGGGTATGATCACCACCATTGGCTTCTGTGTTGGCTGGATCGAGCTCATCACCATTGTCGTCGCTACCCTTGTCGTCCCGCCCGACCAGATTGGTACCGGTTCTGCTTTCTTTGCCAGCACCCGCGCCACCACTGGCACAATTGTCAGCAGTATTTACCTAGCTATCTACAACAACCGCTACCCGGCCCTCATGGAGCCTGATATCACCAAGGCTGTCGAGGCCGCCGGTCTGCCCGAGTCAAGCCTGACCCAGTTGTTTGCGGCCATTGCCAACGGTACCACTGCTGCTTTGAACGCTGTCCCTGGCTTCACTCCCGCCATCAACGCTGCTGTCATTGACGGTCGCAAGTCGGCCTATGCTACTGCCCTAGCCGATGTCTACCTGACCAGCATCGCTTTCGGCTCCATTGCCCTGATCACCATCTTCTACGGCCGCAATGACATTGAATCCAAGTTCACCAACTTTGTCAACAAGACTGTGTCCCATGTTGGTGGCGGCAAGGTCGAGGAGGACCGTGAGAAGGTTGCCCAGTTGTAAGAAGTGGTCATAGATGAAGTTCAGATTGATGGATATGGAAACTGTTGGTTGCATATAAAGATGATGTTTACTACGTAGAAAACAAGGTTGAATAAGACAATACATCTACCATATCAGATAAATATTGTTAAATCTGAACCAATGCTATGAATAAATCGCACGTCAAATTCTAGATCATCTTTCAAAAGCCACGAGCCGCCTCGACACCCTCAACAATTGACCGCATTTTTCCATGTGCGTTCTCCGCTTTTTGTTGTTTGCCGACGCATCTAACCAATAGCATCGTGTTCCTGGCCGTGTTAGTGAATATCCGGGGTCATTCAGTCAAATCCAGTCTGGAACCGGGCCCTTTTGACACGCTGGAACAGCACTAATGACTAGCAAAATGGCAGCCCAGAGCAGGCTAAAGCAAGCCACCACAAGAACTAACGAAGAGAGAGAATGAAAGTCGAAGAAATAAGTGAAGAGAGACCATGCTTTTCACTCCTACGGCTACGCGGAGAAGCGGAGCGTCGGGTGTCGGAGTCCGGGCCACTTTGTGCTTTTTGTGCATGCCTTTGTGGCGGCTTTGAACGCACAGAGCACTCAATCTGAACCCCAGTCCACTGTCCTCCTGTCTCCCCCAGCTTCTCCACGATCCCCTTCCCCCAAATAATTTAAAATCCACCCCATTCCCCTCCATGATTCATACTTTGCTGCGGAGAGCATTTTCACACATTCTCATACTCTCACTCTGCAACACCACCACGTTGCACTCACGACGACTGCAGGCGACCAAGACCACCACTGTACGATTTGTCGTATCGCGATACTCCTCACGATAACACACACCATCGCTGGGTGTACACTGCCCACCATGGCCAAGCAGGACCCGGCGACACGGCGGGTGTCCAACATGACCAGCTCGCAGGTCGAGCACAAACGGGCCATTGACCGTGCCAACCAGCAAATCTGCCAGCGCCGGAAACGGGCCAAAATGCAGTGGTTGGAGGGCGAAGTCATTCGGTTGACGGGGCAGTTGGATGCTGCCCATGAGCGGATCCGAGAGCTGGAGGCCGGAGCGGCTGCTGTTGCTGCCACAGGAGGTGTCCCGGTCTACCAGCCGGTACCGATCGATGTAACAATGGATGTGCCGCTCAACCCTCCTGTTATCATCGAGCCGGCCGTTCTCAAACCCGTCCTCGAAATGCCATCACTCAACACCTCCACGAGTCCGTCGACTCTTGCGTCGACGACATCGAATACAACGGTCGCCACTACAAGCACGGCCGCTACCTCTGAAGATCCACGCAATGACTACGACTCCATCTGGACGGTCCACCTCCGCGAGCTCCTCGACCCAGCCCACAACGATGACTACGGCGAGCTAGGCAACATTGTCTTTGAATATCCCATGCCGCCGCCGGATACACCCTCTCCGCAGTACGGCGAGGGCGGCGAGATTACACTGCCCGACTGGCAGGTCGTTCCCCTGCATCTCCCACCTGAAACTGATCTCGACCGCTTTATCATTGAGACGACCAACTCGGGCCGCCGACTGCACCAGCAAACAGGTGCTGCCGAGCTGTCACAAGCCCAGTTCCCCAGCATTTCTTCCTTACTCAACCCCAACTTGGGTGATGATGGCACTCGTCCACTCACATTTGCCCTCGCCACCCACGTCGTGCGGAACAGCACCGTCAAGTCCATTACAACGCGCATCGCTCTAATGTACTTGCTGTCTCACTTGCTACGATGGCTGGTCTGCCGCAACCGGCAGACTTACGAGAAACTGCCCGACTTCTTGAAACCCACACACCTCCAGCGGACAGTACCACACCCGGCATGGGTCGACGCCATTACCTGGCCGGCGGCAAGAGACAATATCATTCGCACCGAGGCCTGGAAGAAAATTACTTTTGACGAGTTCCGGCGCGTCACTGGTGCCTGCATGTCTGTTAACTGGCCATACACTGACTCGGGTGCCTTTTCGGATCTGGGCGATGGTCAGAACTTAGTGTTGAGCCCGCTGTTTGAAGACCACATTCGTCGTGCTTCCAACTGGACACTGAGCAAATCTACGGCCGCTCGCTTCCCGTTTATGAAGGAGTTTTGTGTGGCCGTTCACGAGGGTGAAGGCAACGCGTAGACGATGGAAGATGAGTGTGAGGGGTACGGCATAGAAAATGTCTGAGTGTGTACGAGTTTGTATGATCCACGTTTATGTATAATGAAACCTTTCTTTTTCTCTTACAGCTGTGTGTTACAATGTATATCGTGTCTCCGAGCATCCGTCAACTGTCCTCACCATATCTGCAATACCATCAGACATATTTCGACGCTCATCCCAAACCAGAAGGTGGTAGAATACCCCACGGCAAGGCTGTAGAATTCACGGAGAGAAACACCACGTTTGTACAAAATCCGGGGTCTTCATGGTCATTCCCCAGGTTTTGGCTGCAGGCGCACGAGTCAAGCATGCATGACGGGACGCCTCTATCCCTCAGCCTCGCGGGAATCTTGGAGCCTATTCGAGTGCCGTTTGGTCCATTTCTGGGCTTCGCCTATAAGCTGACAGATCTTCCCGTTCTTTTCACCCTCCGAATGCCGTTGTCCGAGCCATCACCGTTGGATTGCCCGCCGGAGCTGACGAGGCAACTCCTTTGGAGCTAGTCGTGATGGGTGACCACAGAAAGACCCTCAGAATGCGGGGAAATGGCTGTCGTGAACACACATTCTGGCAGTGTGCGACTAGCATGAATCACATTGCAGAACTCCAACCCAACGCCAGCTTGGAGCGAAACAATTGCCTCCCGGAATACCACTTGGCGGACGCTCAAGGAAAATAGGTACTCGGGGGGGCACGCTTTCTGGATGTTGGATATCGATGATGCGGCTTCTAGGCATCTTTTTGAAATAAGAAGAAATAAAGTCAACAAACTTGGAACCAACATCAACATTGAAATAATCAAAATCAAAATAACGAAAGAATTAATTTACGACAAAACTTTAACGATCAGAATAATACGACTTCGACCTCAACATACGTCCCCCAAATCAAATCACAATCACATCACAACACCCCTCCCTCCCCCACCATGTCGACCACAACGACCACCACGGCCCCGCCCAAGGTCTACACCAACCTTACGGCTGCTGAGACCACGATGCATGGTGGCCAGGAGATTGAGCTCCCCCTCTTCCCCAAGCCGCCCACATTCACCGACAAGGCCGATGAGCGCGAGTATCTCAAGGGCCGTCTGGCGCTGGCCTTTCGCCTCTTTGGCAAGTTCGGCTTTGACGAGGGCGTCGCCGGTCACATCACACTGCGGGATCCAATCCTGACAGACCACTTTTGGGTCAACCCCTTGGGCCGTGCTTTCTCGCAGATGCGCCGCTCCGATCTGATTCTGGTCAACGGCAAGGGCGAGGTCGTCGACGGCGGTGCCAACCGGTTCCTCAACAAGGCCGCCTACATGATCCACCACGCCATCCACACAGCCCGGCCAGATGTCAACTGCGCCGCGCACTCTCACTCTCTCTATGGCAGAGCGTTCTGCACTCTCGGCAAGCCCATTGACATGCTGACACAGGACAGCTGTGCCTTCTACAAGAGTGTCGCTGTCTACCAGCAGTTCAACGGTGTCGTCCTGGACGAGGGCGAGGGCGATAACATTGCCCGGGCTCTTGGTGACGGTAAGGCCTGTCTTCTCCAGAACCATGGCCTGTTGACGGTTGGTGGCACAGTGGAGGCTGCTGTTTTCTGGTTCTCATCGATGGAAAAGTGCTGCCAAGTGCAGCTACTTGCCGAAGCAGCATCCGGCGGCAACACCAAGAAGATCAACGAGGCCGATGCCGAGTTCACATCCAAGAGCGTCGGCAACCCGAATGTTGGCTGGTTCAGTGCGCAGCCCATGTTTGATGTGATGATTGAGGAGATTGGCGATGCGTATCTGCAGTAAGATATTGTGGTGTCACAATATCGGGATATTTCATGGCTATTCAGATTGCATACAAACAACAAGTACAGATAAATCAAATGAGTTATGTTTAATATGATTGGCCAGGTCTTCTGATGTGGTACTTTTTTCACACTTGACATGACTATGATGGCAAATGGCATCGTCCAAAAACATTAGACGAAATGTATGGAAAGTGGACAAATTGACATTGTGTTAACTGCCGGTATGCTGTCGGTTCGACCAAGGGATTCGCCGGGTTGAAAGTCGACAAAAGGGATTAAGTAAGGCATGTGTGTGCATCCATTAAGACATATGTCAGATCTTCCAATAGTTGAGAAAGTGAATAACTCGGTATCACTTTGATATCTTTTGCATTTCCGTGGTTTCCTCGATTTTCGGTGAATAATTTCATCGTTATCCTTATTTTTCTTCTTTTCTTTAAGTTTGTTTGAGATTATTGTAATTTAAATTGGTCTCATTTTCATTTATTCTTATTTGAGCACATTTCCATTTTTATATATCTCGTCACATCAAACGATCATGAGAAAAATACACACCACGACACATATAATCCGTATTTATCCTCCTGATCTTATCAAAGGATGAAAATCAAGATTTCTGACGTTATCCATTCGATTTCACCGCATGTTTGCTCATCACCCACATGTGTTGGGTGTCGCGAGAGCATGGGGTACGAATCGCCACAGTGAGAAAGATAAGTCACGTGCAGGAACACGTGCAAAATATTCACATCCACCACATTCGACATGACTAAGCAGAGCCATCAAAATCCAACAAAGACGTCGCCTCACCCCACGTTGTTTCATTCATTGTTTCTTTCACGTTGTTTTACGCTATTTCCACTACACGCGTCATCACCTGGGTCCGGCAATACCGTATGTGCGTATTACTCGATTCCCGTTTTGGTCTGCTATCCGCGAGCGAAGGTGGCCGAAGTGCCGAGCAGGTTCCCCACAACTAAGCAAAAAGGAGACGGCGAAACGCGGCCGTGTCCAGCCGTAGTCTACGGAGAAGAGCGGGTACAATGGCGCGTACAGTGTAGGAAGGTACACCGTGGCCTACGGCCCAATCACGGCTTAGGGCGGGGCAGTGCTCGGTGTGGGGGCCTTGGAGGGCAGAAGGGCTCTTCTTTTTTTCGTGTCTCTTTCGCGTGGTTTTTTGACAGTACGTACTCCGTACTCCGTACGCGAGGGGAAAAGAGTGGAGGATAGTATGGATGCATGGAGGGGTTGAGTGGTTAAGACAAGAAGAAAAAAGGAGGAAAAAAAGAGCAATGGGTAACCTCGGAGCACGGAGAAGTTTAAACTACGAGATACGTTGCACTGACGTACATCTTTCGTCTGCATTCTGACGTAGATGTTTTTTCTGGCGTCGCTGATGCGGAAGCGTGGGCGAATACGGATGGGCGAATTGCCTCATTGTAAGACGAAAAGGGAAAAAAATAAGTTTAGCCATGGCCAAAGTAGAGCAATGCAAAAAGTAGCAAAGAGAGCATTTCAGCGAGCCTTGAAACCAGAAAATTGTAAGATTGCTGTGGAATCCTCACGTCATGGCCCCGTTTCCTTTTGACGCTCTTGACGCTCGGGCGTTCCGCTTGTTAAAGTTGGGAGAGGCTTGTGAAAGAAGGAAAGAAAAGGGAAAAAGAAAAGAAATGCCCCGGATTGGTGCGATACGAGAGTTCGATAAAGAGAAATGGGACCAAAAGGACAAAATCAGGAAGAGATCAGAATGACGGAAGAAGGCTAAGAAAGGGAAGAAGGCGAGCAAAACGGCGAGTGAGGGGGCATGGGAATGGGAAAGGGTAAGGGAAAAACAAAAGAAGGCAAAGAAATCAAAAGGCTCAGAAAGGTACACGGAGACTAGGCAGAAAGGGGATGGAAGGGGAAAAAAGGAAGCGAAAGCTGAACGGTCGACATCAAGACATGCACAATGCACGACCGACCTGCCTCCAGGCGAACTAACAAGGGACTAAGAGATTTCGACACGCAGGGCTCCCACACACACTGAAAAGCTCGGAGGATTCGATAGGCTGAAGGTGCTGAAGGAGGGCAGACCAGGCTGCGGGCGGCTGCGGGCTGCATGAAATTGTTGGTGGAACAGCAGGAAAAGGATAAGGATTGTCTGCCAATCGTACAGTGTGGCGAGACAAAGGCGAAATATAATGAACGATTTTTCACCACGAGTTTTCTAGCGGCGGGCACGGCGACTTGGTGGGAAAATAAGGGGACCAACAAAGAAAGGCGAAGGCTGTGTACCCGCGAAACACGAGATGCACTGTGCGCGAGATACTTTTCGGCACGGCGGCAAGGCGGGCGGTGAGAGCGAGCAGTACGGGAGTACAGAGAATAAAGGGAGTACGAGGAATAAGATACATGGCTACTTGTACGTCCTTACCTCAGGGCTCAAAGGGTCTTCTCTCACATGCTGGAACGACGGTGTGGCCGCCGTTGTTTAACGTCTCCTCACGTACGGTGAGATGGGCGAACAATGCCTGCAAAATGGCGTGAGGATGGGCGAGATGGACGGCACCTCCTTACGCGGACCGCGCTGGCGCAGAGATTTGCCCATGTTAGCCTGTGTTGTGTCCCTGTTTGCTCTGACTATCCTAGACGTATGGCTGCTCGTGAAGGCCAGGAATAGAGGACAGAAAGATAGAGAACCGAGAGATGCCTACATCCGGGTACACGTTTTGCCAGTTGCATGTGTACTTACCTCAAGTTGCATGCACGTACTGAAGGATGTTGAAACGAAAACGCCTCGGACCCACGGGGATTGCAGATACGACCCTGATGCCGGATAGTCGATGGCACGCTGTGGCCTTGTCTGTCCTGGAGCAAATTACCACAGCATCCTTATTTTGATATGGAGTACAGAGGTACTTCTTGGCCTCATCCAATCTTGGCTCGCCACGGCCGAGGCGCTGAACCAGTCGTCCGTTCACGTTGGCAGGCGCGTTGGAGGGTCGCTGATGGCTCTCGTTGGCACCTTCCTCACGTTTTCTAGAGCTTGTTTTGGGGCTCGTTCGTACTTGCCGTTCTGGTGGTCCTTGTCGTTCTTTCCTGTTCTTTACATGTTCCTGTTCATCATTTCCCGCGCCTTCCTATCTCTCCAATCGCACATTTCCCTGTGTCTTTGGTCTTTCGTGTTTTCCACTTCTCCTTTCTTTTCTCCCTTCTCTCTTTCTGCTCCTCGCTACGCTGCCAGTCTTCCTGTCTTCCACTCTCTCGCATCCCCTTTTGTCTACATGCTCGGGGCCCCTCCAAAGGCTGCCCGACCCCGTTGGAAACTGTGGAAAACAGGAGCCTCTGACGTCACAGGCACCACTGTTTTTCAGGGCCCTCATTGGACTGGTTGCACCTTCCTGTGTGCTTTCAGCGGCCATTGGCATGGCGGCGGCCGTGTGGCCCCACTTTAGCCCACCGAGGCTCCACTAATCCCGGCCTAACTGCAAACTCGTTCATGTTGGCGGTTCCACCGGGCTCCATAATTCGCCAACTTCGACAAAACTTCGACCGTCTTCACCTCGCCTCGCTCGCCTTTCACCGCCAACGACGCCAAAATATACCAAAATTGTTCACAGTGCACGCTTTGTTCAGGGCCCTGCCGTACCCGTTGGCCGTGGAGCCGCAGGCAAAATAACAGAAACGACATGGCGCGAACGTAGCAGAACATAGCGCAAGATGTCACTTTTCGTTTGTTCTTTTGTTCCTTTTTTCTATGTGTCCGGCATGTAACAATGTCACTACGCCGCTTGTCGACGGTTTTGACGCTTATCGACAAGAGAAGGAGGTAGAACAGGAGATAGAAAAAATAAAATAAAAAATAGAACAATCTTGTCTCCGTTGGTAAGTTTCGCCCATATTCGCCCTCCCGAGGATTCTTCGTTTTGGTAGTTTGTGCAGAGGGTCCAAAAGGTATAAAGGCACGTCCGTCTGTTTTGATTTTCCCAAACATCGACAACATCTTCCTCTCTTCCTCTTTTACCTCTTCCTTCTTCTGTTTTCCTCTCTTTCTCTCTTTAGCCGTCTGAGACGTCCACTCCTTCATATATTGTTTTCCATTTCCAAACTATCCCCATCTGCATATCCTTTGATCTTCCTCTTCATCAATACCCCTCATATCTTCCTCTTCTCTCTCCCACATCTCCATACTCTCCCACATCTTCCCCATTTCTCCCATCTCCACCCCCACAATGTCTTCCAACCGCCTTCAGAGACCCGCCGGCCCCAACCGGACTGCTTCCGCCAGCAGCTTCGCTGAGGCCTTTAGCATCGCCCGCAGAAACCTCGAGACGGAGATCTCGCACGAGGAGCCGGTCTTCTCGCCGACTGATGAGCTCTCGTCTCCCGATCTGCCGCCCACCAACGCCCCCTCGCTTTCCAACTCCAATGTCATCACACCCGCCAGCCTCGTCACACCACTCACCGAGCCCGACACGCCCTTCAATGGCGAGTCGGATTACGAAGACGACGTGGCCGACAACTTTGCGTTCGCCTTTGACATTGACGGCGTTCTCGTCCGTGGTGGCAAGCCCATCCCGGAGGCCATTGAGGCCATGAAGATGCTCAACGGCGAGAACGAGTACGGCATCAGAGTGTAAGTGACCTACTGTCCCAAAATATCAAATTACCCTGCACCCGAGTTCATCTACTAACATCGCCTTTTAGTCCTTACATTTTCCTGACCAACGGTGGCGGTAAGACCGAGGCCGAGCGCTGTCTCGACCTGTCTGCCCAGCTGGAGCTCGAAGTCAGCCCCGGCCAGTTCATCTGCGGCCACACGCCCATGCGTGAGCTGGCTGACAAGTACCGCGGTGCGGTTCTTGTTGTCGGCGGCGAGGGCGAGAAGTGCCGCAGCGTCGCTGAGCACTACGGCTTCAAGGATGTCATCACCCCCGGTGATATCATTAAGGCCAACGCCGCCACGGCGCCCTTCCGCAAGCTGACTGAGCAGGAGCACGCCAACTCGCGTGACCTGCTGTCCCGCCGCGGTATCGACAAGATGTCCGACATTGTCATTGAGGCCGTCTTTGTCTTTGCCGACAGCCGTGACTGGGCTTCGGATCTCCAGATCATTCTGGATATCGCCATGTCCAAGGGCGGTCGTCTTGAGACCCGCTCCGAGACTTTTGACGAGGGCCCGCCGATCTACTTCTCGCACTCTGACGTTGTCTGGTCGGCTGCTCACGAGCACGTCCGTCTCGGCATGGGCGCTCTCCGCCGTATCGTTGAGACTGTCTTCTCTGATGTCACTGGCGGAAAGACTTTGACCACGCACGCCTTTGGCAAGCCTCAGGTCTCTACATTCGAGTTTGCTACTCGCCTGCTCCAGCAGTGGCGCGCCACTCAGCACGGCTTGGTTGGCAGCCGGCCACTCGACACGGTCTACTTTGTCGGTGACACGCCCGAGTCGGACATTCGCGGCACCAATGCCATGGATGCCCGCTCCAAGCACACCTCGTGGTACAGTGTCCTGGTCAAGACGGGTGTCTACCAGGATGGCACTGAGCCCGCCTACACCCCCAAGGCCGTGGTGCCGACCGTGCTGGACGCGGTCCGTCACGGTATTGAGCGCGAGATGCAGGCCCGCAAGGCCCGTCAGTCCAAGATGGACGCCAAGAACCAGGGTGCCATCATTGAGAAGCTGGCCACCATCGAGATTCAGGACTGCTCGTAGGCGGTGCACTCGACCTGATTCAATTTGATTTCTGTTATCTTTCTTTTGTCAACATTTGTTTTCTACAGTTCATGATACACTAGTACAGCCAAAAAAAGGCTGTCATTTGCTTTTCCCGGACGGCATAAAATAGATACAAAAAAACATATAGCGGCGTTTTTGGATGGGATACAACGAATATTACGAATCAATTAAGAAGTTCAATCACAAGCAATATGGAACCATTGCATTAAATTGTGAAAAGATAAAGCGAAAGAGCACTAACATCCAACTGCATCCAACTCTCAACCGTCTTCCACTGCATCTCCCCACACCTCTACACAGTCAAGATCTGCTCATAGAATCCAGCATATCCCCGCTCTTCATCCCGCAGGTAGATCTCCAGGATCCAGTGGCGCTGCTGTCCCTTGGCGTTGAGTGTGCGCACCGGCAAGTGGTTCCCCGTAGTCATGTACAGTGTAATCATGTCGCGCGGGATCCGCTCATGCGGGAAGTCGCCGACCAAATGGCCGCAAAAGACGTTGCCGTACTTCCAGCCCAGTCCACTCTTCTCGCCCGCCTCCTTTGTTAGACGGACCGCAATGTCGTACAGCTCCTCGCCCGTAATGTCGGGGCGCGCATCGAATTCGGCCTTGATGGCGTACCATAGCGGCTCGAGTGCATCTCTGAGTGCAATCTTGTTGGGGTCGTTGCCCAGCACATAGGTGCGGCCGAAATCGGCCTCATACGCCTCAAAGACCGGGCCTAAGTCGACATACAGAATGTCGTCGGCTTCAATCACACGGTCGTCGGTGTTGTCGTTGAACATGGCCAGCGTGTGCGGTCCGCTGCGCACGAGCCGGCGGTGCCAGTGGGTGCGGACATTGTATTTCTCTTTGCCGAGTTTGTAGATGGCGTCGGTTAACTCTTTTTCGCTAACGCCGGGGCGGATCATGTCGCGCTCAACGTCGGCAAAGAGGGCTGCGGCCTTGTTTTGGGCCTCGATGAGGTTGGCGAGACGCTGGGCTTCAGGGACGTCCGTCTCGGAGAGGCCCGTCTTGGGGGCCGTGATGGCGTCGGGGGTGGCCATGTTGAGTGGTGGACGAACGGAGTGCACGGAGTGAGGTGAAGTTGTGTTTGGCGGATGGTGGTGGGGTAGTGAGTAGAGAATGAAAGAGATGTAAAAGAGATGTGAAATGTGGAGATTGCCCTGCGAGATATGTAAATTAAGTGTCGAGTAAAAAACGGTAGTTGATGCAAAAGTCAATGTTGACGACAATGTGAGAGCGATATAGTAGTAGCTGGGCTGATGCCGGCAAATGTAAGATGTATTCGGAGTATTTACTTACGCTTTCTGTACACACGATCTCAAACCCCTGCTGTTTTGTTGAGGGGAGCTGTGACGACACCACAGAACTGCCACACACCACGAAAATGCGGGGACGGCTCAGGTCGTCAAAGGGCGTGGTGGTGAATCGTAAATGGGGGGCGTTTATTGGTTGAGTCGGCTGTGAATACCTTAAGCAGGCTTGGATTTCAGTTGGTTTGCAAACCCCGGTCCGGCGGAGTGGGCGGATCTAAGCCGTGTAGGGCGGGCTTTGCATGCTGAAAGTGCAAAAAGTGCTGGAGGATTCGGCGGATAGCATCCAGTGGATCTCCGAGGACGAATTGAGATAGCTGTTGTCACAAATTCATTCCAGAGTTACAGTGAATCAAACGAGAAAAGATCGTCATAGGGCGCAGAGCGAACGTGGTTTTATATTTGTAGGAGTGTAGTAGTGCTGTGTAGGTGAGTTGTCCAGACTTCCGCGGACACGGCAAATGCACAGCAGCGGGCGAGAGCGGACAGCCACAGCGGACATTGGAACAAATGCAGGGCCAAGACGGGCCATCCTCGGATTGATGGCCCAATTTTCGGCGCCGAGGACCGACTGCAACAACTTTCCACTTTTCACATTCCTCTTTCCACGTATCTTCTTCATCGTCTTCATTTTTCATCTCTTCATAAAAATCTCATCTCATCCAACCATCCTGCCTCTTCCCGTTTACTGCTCCACGGAACGACGTCCCTCCTCCGGGACGACGCCCTCAACGACGTCGACCAAGTTCTGGTTGTCACTATTGTTCTGTTAGCATATCCATCCACACAAAATTATTTTCGGAAAAAGAGGGAGAGAACATACGTCAGAGTCTTGTTGGGAATGAACCAGACGGTCAAAGCCGCGGGGATGACACAGCCAAAGGCGACGTAAGTAAAGTCTGCCATGATCTGGTTGTAGGCGGCGGCAATGGCTATCCGCTGCGGTGTGCCCATGGCAGGGAGGCCCGTGGTGAAGGAGTTGTAGACAGTCTCAATCAGCTCGGCGGTGCCGTCGGTGCCCAGGTGCTCAGCCAACAGGCCCTTGAAGTGGGTGGTGTAGATGCCACCGCCGACGGCGCTACCAATGGTCGATCCCAGCATGGACAGACAGACAGCCAGACTGGTCATTTGGGCGACTTCGCGATGCGGCACGTTGACAGTGCAAGCCACGAAGCAAGTGGTGCCGAGCATACCATCGCCGATACCCTGGATGGCCTGGACGATAACGAGCTCGGCGATGCTGCTGCTCGACTCACGGATGCGGAACATGAGGCCGTAACCGAGCAGGCGCAGACCGATACCGAAAATGGTGGGATACTTGTAGCCGCGGAAGTAGTACATGGTGGCAGCCAGGATCAGACCGGCAAAGAACTGCATGGTGCCGTTGACGGCGTTGATCCAGATGGCGACGTGGACGTCGTAGCCGCGGGCGACAATAAGCCACTGGTAAAAGTAGCTGTGGGTGACGCCGAGACCGATGCCGTCCATGCCGTACATGATGAGCATAATGGCGAGGGTGCGGTCCTTGAAGTAGTAGAGCGGGATAATGGGGTGCTTGGCGACAAAGTGCTCGTAAAAGGGCAGGGCAATAAGCATCACGATGCCCAGAACCAGGCAGGCAATCAGCCAGTTGGTCTTCCAGCCGTTGGCGAGGGTGCCGGCGAGCGAAGCAGGCAGCAGAACCAGGGCAAGACCGGCCGAGAACAGAACAGTACCGCCTAAGTCAATCTGAGAGAAGAACTCGCGGACCGTCATCTTAATCTTCTGGTCGTAACCGAGTTTCTTGGCCTTGCGCTGGAAACCGAGAACAACGGCGGTCAAGGGAAGCAGACCAAACGGCATGATGATGGCAAGCATGCCAATGCCCCAGCGCCAGCCAATACCGCCGAGCACGGATGCCGTGATAAAGGCCGTCACGTACGGCATGAAAAGGTAGGGGAAGAACTGGATCTGGACGGCCAGACCACGCTGCCTGGCACTCGACACATCGGACGTCAGAATGTCGTTCATCGTGTTGATGCCACTCTGGGCCACGGCGTGGATAATGTAGCCGGCGGCGTAGCCGTTGTAGGTCGGCGACTTGGCGCATAGGATAAGGCTGATGATGAACATGACCATAATGAAGGGGTACATTTCGCCACGACCAAAGACATCGGACAGCTTAGCAATGAGCGGCTTGATGACGGCGAAAAGCAGCGTCCCGGCCGTCGCAATGGCGGCGCTGTCGGAGATTTTCGCATAGGACGATTGGGCATATGTAAAGTAAGTGTAGACGGTGCTGTTTTCGAACTCGTACGCGACCATGGAGAAGATCATCCTATATGAGCAGCGATGTTAGTAACGTGTGTGCGTTGGTGGTTGTATAGTCGAGTAGAAACGGAAAGCACATACACTCCGATGATAATCAGCTTTCCCTTGTTGCCAAAGACGGCGGCGATGGCCTCCATCTTGCCGGCACCACCGGACAGCTCGACCGGTGCGGCGGGGGCCTTTTGAATCTCAATGTCGGTCATCATGGGCTCTTCGTTCTTGTCAGTGATGTCCAAGGGCGCGACGCCCACAGAGGGGGCCGCCTCGATTTTGCTCATGTTGGGTAGATGTATGACGGAAAACAATGGACAATGAACAAATATAAGCAAAAGGTATAAAACAAAAGAAAGAAAGAAAAGAGAATATAGGTGACTATGTCACGAAGAGATGGACTCTTTGCTGATCCGTTCTCCTCTTGTCTTCTCTACGCGGGAGTCGTCGACATCAAGTACTTTTCCATTGCTAATAATCACTATCATGATCGTGAGACTATGGAAGACCAGGGCTTCTTCCGTCGTCCGGTATCTCTTCTCCTCTCCAGATGAGTAGGTAACGCATCCTTGTTCCCCTCCTTCTCCTTATCCCCCCTCTTTTTGCCCGAACTTCCTTGCCCCCTCATCTCATCGAGGCACACTTCCACAAGCACAGGCAAGCCAAAAAAAAAGAGGCAAGGTCACAGTGTCTACCAGGACGACGAAGGAAACTACGCTACCAGTCGTATCAGTTGTGAGTCTCCCAGATTGAGGAGTCTGGCCGAATGAGCTTTCCCTATTTCTTTCTTGGCAGGATCGCACGGCGCGGTGTCACCCTGGTCCGACTTGTCCTCAGTTGCAAATAAAAGCAACCGTATTGGAGGGAAGGGCAAGTGTCCACAGTTATTCTGGCTTGTGGGACACTGGAAAGCTCCGCCGATGGACTGCATTCCTCGTCCTCCGTAAAGGTTGGTTCAGACAAAAAACAAAGGGCTCCTCGTTATCTCTCCCCACGCCGAAACCCTCTTGTCAGACCCGCCAAAACGCGGCCCAGAAATCAAACAGAAAACAAGAAAGCGGTCGACAAACAACAAAAGACGCCCCGCGGAGACGGCCATCGGAAAGGAGCTTGGGCCAGCAGGCTAATGACAGGCCAATATGAACGATGGCAGGTTGAGGCAAGGTTGTGGTGTGCAAAAGATGGAGGAATCGTAGCAAAAAGGTAACAACCTGTGTCTGGTGCTTCTTTGGCCTCGTCTTTCATTGCCCATCCTTGCCTTCCTTCGTCTTCTCGCCGTGTTGTCGTCCGAGTATGCTATCAGGAGTCTCACGCCGGGCCCTGCACTGGCGCCGTCTGATAGCACAATTGAGCACCATGGCAATTCCATTGCCCTGTTTTGTCCTAGTCTGTCCCTAAAATGGCCTGGCCAGGCCCCATCGATAGCGACGGGTGGCGTATTTTGGGTGTGGTGGCAGGGAGCCTGCATGCACTTGCAGGACCCCAGTGCGCTAAGCAAGGAGGGGACTCAGATACTGCAGTGACAAGCTTTCGGTGCTTCCCCGCGTTGACAGGCGTTGGCGGGCGATGGCGGCGACCGTCCGACAGCCACCGAATGCCTCTTCACCACTTTGTTGATTTTTTTTTGACAACGGTCGTTTGTCCCCTTTCCCTTTTGGTGATGTTGTGACCAGACCACCCTTCTTCTGGAAAGAAACAACGACATCCGGCCTCGGAGCTGGCTCACGGATGGGGCATTCAGCCGCCCACCGCCTTTGTCAAAATCCCAATCTCGTCCCATTCCTCGTTCCTTTTTTTTCCCTCATTTTTTTCTTCTTCTTTCTCTTTTCCCCCCATCATGTTTTCTATCCCTCCCTCATGAAGCCCCTCCCACACCTCAGATAGTGTGACGCACGGCCGCTGCACAACAGCTCTCCAAGAGTTCCCCCAGAGCCCCCAAGAGCCGCGCGTGCGGCTCGTCTTTGGCTATCAGTGGCAACCATCCCGTGTCTTTGCCCTTGTCACCCGTGTTACCCACGCCAGTGTTTTTACCTTTCGTGGGAACCCCGGATAACGGCCAAGCCTTGCAGGTCATTATTTCATATTATTGGCGGTTGGCCGTGTCTTCTCACTGAGTAATGTCGTGATTCGTGATGCTTGCTTGATTGCTTTAGTTCTATGGTTGTTTTCTGGAGATCCTGGTTAATGTCGGCTTACCTTGCCCCGGCCACGACTCTACACCCTGTCCTTCACCTTCCGGAAGCCCTGTTCCCCCCTCCCGTCACAACGTGGCCGACGGCCAGCCACGGGTTTACTTCTGATGGAGGCGGCCGGGGTCGCTCTAGACTTGTACGATCTAGCTCTAGGCCGCCTCGGTCGTGTTAGTGCCGTGTCCTTTTACATCAGCCTTGCCTCTTTTGAGTGTCCTTTGATCGTTTGAGTATGTTAACGACGTATTCCTTTATCACAATCATTAACATGAGCTGAACACAACCACATGGCACACCCTCACGATGCCACTTCCGCTTCGCCGAGATAAATCATTATGAACCACATCTGATATCAGCTTTTAAGCCCGAACTGCAAGCTGGAAGCGAACCTCGCTCTAGAAAGTCTTTCTTTTTGACCATTTCAAATATTCGCACCTTTGACATGTGCCATCGTGAAATCAATATCAATATCGAATTGGGGAATGCAACCCGCCGTTGCCGCACGACTTGTCGTGTGCCAGACTTAAATCAGACACCAAACAGCACAAGTGAGAACAACGGATGTCCGGCCACGGCCTTGGGTCCGAAGGAGTGACAAGTCCCCACGTTTGATTGATACGCTATATACGGGGTTGGACGATGGAGACACTCCTTTTATGCACTAGATTGCTCCTCCAAGAAAGGCACAATGATCTGATATGCGAACACGAGCGTTGCGAGAGCCTTGTCTCCGGTGATAGAGAGAGATTATCAATTATATGCACGCAAGGATACTGTCGGTTTTGTCTTGTTTGAATTTGTTTCATTGATCGTTATCATTGGCATCTTTACTGTCTCAAAACCATCGGACGAGCCCAATGGACGCATTTTGTTGCATTTGACAGTATGGGGAAGAGTCTAGTGTTCGTTTAGCCGCGGCTGATGCGGCTTGGCTGTAGCCGATGGTACAGGGGCTCAGCTTCGCAGCTCAGTCCAGACCAAAACAGACCAAACCTCCCCCCAATATATGCACGGACTTCGGCTGACCATAAGGCCAACTGCGTACAAAGTTTAAAACGGTATAACCAATGCACCAAGCGGCCATCAATACTGTGCAAATAGGTGCAGTAGATGGCGAAACGGATAGATAACGAACAAAAAGCGACCAGAAAAGCGACCAGCAAAACAACCAGACAAATGGCCAGAGCAGTCGAAAGTCGAAGGTCGAGAGTCGGACGCTTTTCTATTCGTTTTCTCTTTTTTTCGCTTCTTAACGGGCTATTTGTCTTTTCGGCTTTGCTTTCCTTTTTTGGACTTTATACGCAGTTGCTCTTATAGTCAACCGTAACGGACTCCATAGGGCACATCGAGCGTCGTATTGTCGGATCTTGTTTCCCATAACCGCTCATGTTTTTTTCCTTTTTTTATTATTGTTCTTCACCATCTTCTCCCTCACAAAACCAACCGGAACGATGGCTCCCGGTCGTCGCCCGACCCAATAAACTGGTCATACTTGCCCCGAGCCTTGTCGTTGTTGATCTTGCGGCAGTACAGCACATTGCCCAGAATCATAAACCAGCCGGCAACCAGCAAACTCAGGATGATGGTATGGCCCTTGTGGAACTGGGGGCTTTGGGTAGACGGATACACAAACACAGTGACAAAGCCACCACAGTTGGCAATCGCTAGCTGAAGAGCGGCTGCTGTGGCTCTCTTATAGTGACCGGCAGAGTTGTTGGCGAGCCAGCCAAGAACTGGCGGTACACTGGAGTACAAGCCCGTTGCCATCAAAAAGGTCATACCGTACTTGACACTGGGACTGTGGACATTGGCAATGACGGCGTAACCGATAATGGCAATGGGCATGGTGAACAACATGATAATACCGCGGACCTGGAAACGGTCGGACGCGAAAGCGACAATGACTGGAAAGACAGAGGTTAGCGGTGAGCGACAGACGGAGAGGAGACCGAGAAAAGAGGGGACCCATGTGCACGCCATGTGGGACAGGAGGATGCAAAGGAGGACAAATTGTGAGATTGAGAATGAGGGGCGAGTCTCGACAAGGCAAGGACACGCGAAATCTTACAAACGTACCAGTAACGACAGATGCCACTGCATAGGGGATAACCGACCACAGCTGCGCAGCGTTGGCCGTGTGGCCAAGAGCGGCAATGATGGTCGGGAGCTGCGCAATATGTTAGACATGAGCAAATATACACGGAAGGCACACAAAATACTTACAAACAAACCGAACGAATACAGCCCCGACAAGATGCCAAAGTAGGCACTCGCCGTCAGCCACGTCTGCCAGCTAAAGACCGCGCGGCCGACCTCGTGCCAGCTAAACTTCTCGGAAGCTTCATACTCCGGGTTCATCATGCTGCCCGTGCTGCCGGCGAAGACGGCCCGCTGCAGACGGCGCACCGCATAGGCCTTCTCTTCCTCACTCAAAAATGATGCGCCGGCCAGACCGTTGGGCAGAATTAGAGCGGCAAGTCCTGCTGCCGCCACCGTCAACAGTCCCTCGATGATAAAGATCCATCGCCACGCAGAATATCCGCCATGGCCCGCCAGCTCAGAGAGGCCGCGAGCCAACAGACCACCAAAGGCACCGGACAACGACGCCGCCGTGTAGAACAGACCGATACGCAGCGCCAGCTCGCGACGCGTGTACATGCTTGATAGGTACAAGATCATGCCAGGAAGCAACCCGCCTTCTGTGAAACCCAAGACAGCGCGCACGACGACAAACCCGGCAAAGTTTTGGATAAAGCCCTGGCACATACTGACGACGCCCCAGGCAAACGTCAGGAACGGCAGCCAGATGCGCGGCGTGACCTTTTTCAAGACCAGATTGCTGGGAATCTCGCTGACAATGTATGTCGCGTAAAAGACGGCTAGGCCCTGATCATATTGCACGTCTTTGGCATCCATGCCCAGCTCCTTTTCGAGGCCGTAAAGACGGCCGTTGCCGACATTGGTACGGTCGAGGAACGAGCACAAGAAAAGAAGAGCGAGGACGGGCAAGATGCGCGTATCGAGCTTCCACAGAATGCGGCGCGTCATGGCACGTCCGGCATGGCTGTTTTCGAATTCGTCGTCGTCGCCAACGAGGTCGCTTTTTTCGACATTGTCAGCCGTGGGCTTGTCGCCCTGCAGGTCGGCCATGGCGTGGAGCATTGGGGCGGTTGGCGCTAATAAGGTTTTATGTCAAGCTTTTGTGGCGACAAGCGCCGAGATTTTGGTGTTTTCTTGATGCAGTTGTTTGACAGAGTTAACTCGAGTCAGTTGAGGTACTCTTGATGATATTCGTCAATGTCGTCGATGTCATTGATGAATTGTCCAGAGAATTCGCAGCTTTGCATTTCTACATCGAAAGCTTTCTGCATCCAGAGATGGATCTAAAAGGAGGGGAAGTCATTGGGAAACGAGCCCTGCGTGGCCAACTCCCAGCTTTCGCTGCCGTTATGAACCAGCTCGACCAGGTACTTCGCGGATCGTCGCCCCCAACCACTCTTAAAATGCCCAAATGCGGGGGAAGGGCCGACAGAAAGCACAGCCAACGCGATCAGCGTGTCACCACAGCGTCGATCGTAACCTTGTCCTCCGTGCTCACGTCCGCGATAGCCAATGAACGCGAAGCAAAAAGAGACAAATGGAAGTCAGGGAACAACATGAGTCCGCTCGGACACTACAGCGATTGGATGGAGGTTGGGGAAAAGATACCACGAGACACAAAGGTCTCCTCTCACGTTATTGTTGATGTCGTACTCGTATTGTTTTTAGAGTTGTAGTGTATGATGGTGTGATTATGTCCCAAAAAAGTACAGTGCATATGTGGAAGTCCGACGTACGACGCACCGGATTGGATTCCAAATCGATGGTCATCCCGTCGTTGTCGTACACCCTTTTCGAGGTGCGGGATTGGCGAGTTCGATTGGCGAGGTGAATGGAAACAAACATGTCAAAGTCGAGAAACCATGGATGGCCAAAACGAACCAAAAATAAATAAAAATACCCAAACCCAAAAGTCTCTTAATGTAGCACGCGGCCGCTGCCTTGTCTCGGGAAGCAGCCGGCGATCATCGACATTCCATCGTACACAAACGCCGTCCAGAAAATGTATTTGAATGTTTGCCCACCCCGTGCATCACCCACCTACAATAGATGCTTCGGCCCCGGGTTGTACACGATCTGGTCCCACTCGTCGCCGTCAAAGAGCTCCGGGTAGTAAGTCACAAACTCGGGCTTCAGCCCCCAACCAGCGGCACTCATAAAACGCTCAATATAGTCCGGTCGTAGGACATGTTTCCCTAGGGCATCAGTCACCAAGACATCCTCATCCCAGCGCCAACGCAGACGCAAGCATCGGGTATATGTCCGGATAAACTTTACCATGTCGTAGCGGTCAAAGTTCTTCAGCATCTTGAGCCGCAGACCCTCCCAAAAGATCAAATCAATCGAGCCCGGATGCGGGACCCAGATCTGTTCATAGATGGGCTTGAGAAACTGCGGCAACAATGCATATCGCTCTGCGGTCGGGTTGGTGCGCCACTTGATGTAGTGGTACGTGAGCCAGCCGACGGCCAGTCGTTCGGGGTGGCCATGATAATATGTCTTGATGCTGCGCTGGAGTGAGCTGGCCAGTGGGTTCTGGTGAGAGCCGAACATGATGTCGAGCGGCGCGGGCACCTCGGGCGAGTCAAAGATGATGCGCATGTTGGCGTCCCACGCCGAGCGACGGACATCGTTGGGGCCTGAAGTGCGAACGGGGATGCGGGCCCATACTGGAATCTCAACGCCAGTACCAGCTCCAGCCATGCTGGTTGCGGTGCCACTCGGTGCCCACAACGCCAATCCACTGTTATCCGGTGCTGCTGTTTCTGTTTCCTCCGCAGCAGGTGCTTTTGCAGAGTACATGAACGGGTAGTACGCGACGATGGTAGAGTTGTAGTTGGCAGCCAAGTCGGCTTCTGTGGCTTGCAACGAAGTCGGCATTGGTGCGGGTATCCGATTTGACCACATATCGGTGACACCAGACGTGGCCGAGAATTGACCATTTGTGTCAAAAAAGGACGTCGCTGTGGCTTGTAATGGTACACCTGGTGGATGCATCGCATATTCTGTGTGCTGATTGCTGATGCCACTCATGTTCCCATCATCCATCTGAAGGTTGTGGTTTTGGTTGTGACTCTGATGGTTTAGAGCATCCGACTCTGACTCGCCATCGGTACTTGATCCAGTGGCATTTATGCCGGCCAGCCAAGTCGAGTAGTCTGGCAAGCCTTCCATATCTTGAACTGTCTTATTGTAGTTGTAGTATGGTGGTACTGATGTGGATACTACAACCTCCGTTGTTGAGGTTGAGGAGACTGGTGATGGCGCAGTATGTTGCACTGGAGGAGGAGGAGGAGGTGTCGATATTGGATTGCGTTCATCTGCAGACGTTTCGTTGGTTTGCAATGATTGCGAAGGCTTAATAGGCCTCAGTGTTTTGCTATTGTCTGTTTCTTGGGCAGTCGGCGCTTCAGGAACGTCCGGCACCTGCGACACTGTCACTGTATCTGCTAACGTCGGTGTGGCAACAGCAATAACTTCTGCCGGTGGCTCAAACACGTCCTTGAATGACTGGAAGAGTGCTTGTAGCTGCTTTTGCCGCTCTCGTAGGGCTGCATTTTCGGCCCGCAGGTCACGGATGGTCTTGATGTTGTCTTGGTCGGTTTGGTTGCTGTGATCGTCTCGGAACCGGTGCAGCTCTTGGCACAGTTTGACCTGTTTCTCCAAAGACTCGATATGGCGGTTCCGCTTGTTGCGGAGGTTTTGCTGGGCAACACGGTCACGCAGCCGTTTCCGTTCGGCGGCGTCAGCTTCGGGGCGTGTTGAAGTCATTGTGACAGACCCAGTTGCCATGGACATGGTGCCGACCCGCGTAACGCGGCCTCGACTGACTCGAGTGGACATTTTTTTGAAAGTCCGGGTTGGTGTGTTATTCGTGGAGATCGAATTGGGCCGTTTCTGCAGGGTATCGTTGGTCGGATGATTTCAAATCGTTTATCGTTCGTCGTGGTCCGCCATGAATGTACCCCGTCACGATATTGGTGAATGTGTCAGTTGTTGTAGAATTGTCGACGTTTTGGCGAGTCTTTCGACGTCGTTGACTCTTCTGATCTCACAATCTTGAGCAAATCTCAAAGGAAGTCGTTCCCCAGACTCCGCACCTTCCCCGCTAGGCTGGGAAGTCTTGGTTGGGGCCATTTTTGGGGTGGAAAGGGGAAGGAGAGCTCCGCATCAGCCGACCGCTCTTGCCTGGTTGAGTCGGAGCGAGTGCACTTGCCCTGAAATTGTTTTCCGACGTTCTTTCCTATTTGGGTAACCCTTGCATCGCAACGACAGCCTCTGATTGGCGCGAGTCAACATTTTCGTTTGTGCTCCACACGACGAAGACAGCACTTGCACGTCGCCTCCACCTGCACCAACTCTTGTGAGGGCATTTGGTAGACATACAGTATCCCACCATAAATTCCCCGCACCAACAACTCGCTTGGAACAAAGCCCTGTGAACAAAAAGAGACTTATAAAGTGGAAATAAAAGAGATTCGAGAAGGTCGACAACAATTGACTTCGCTTGGAAGATGATATCAGTTGGTGGAGTTTTGTGGTAGCAAAGCTCTCCAGTCGGTTTTTTGGGGAGCTTGCTACAGCACCTCAAAGGATGGCTGGAATCTATACAACAACGCACTTTTTTATTACACAATCACATCCACTGCCCGTCAGCCAAAGCCGAAAAAGCGCAGACGGACAACACGATCGCGCGATGTAACAGAATGTGTTTCTTCGCT